>JBBBDQ010000916.1:267500-275000 GCA_037127315.1 Ascarosepion bandense
CTCAGAAATCCTAATCAATTCATTAGCATCGTCTCTTTTCTCAATATTGTTACTCCATTTTTTAATAAGAACATGCTTATACACTTCAACAAATCTTCTTGGTTTCTTCACTAGATTTTAGCATGTCGGTTCTTCTATTCCATCATCACTGGAGACCCGTTATCTTCAAAAATTCTCTTTCTGCTGAAGGTCACGTGATACCCAGTCAGAAGTAGATATTGAACATTTTTCAACTCTGAGCCCTTCGTGCTTGTTTGATCTTGAAGATCCTCTATAATCGTGCATTATCATTTTGTAAAAGCAGATTACTCATTTTTGTTCACTGACTAATATAGTTCTTTCTAGTATTGATGGCAAATTCGTAACAAACTTTCTGTTTTTATGTGCATAAATTTACCACCTTGATTATATCATTATGTTTTCAGTTAGTGTTGTTCATTCTTTTGTAATTATTTTGTTTTGTTTTTGTTTCTGTTGCAAGTTTTCAGTTATTGTATTTTGTAATTATTATATTTTTGTGTTATTCTGGTGCCATTTTATAGAGGCTGATGTACAATCTTCTTCATAAGACGTTAAGGTTTCATTGGCTTAAAATCAGTTAATCATTTATTCCTTTCTGGCACATTCACTTCGCCTTACAATACTTCTTACACAAGTCTGTGCCACTTTACATTTAATGTTTAGTTATCTAAGTGTAATGAACACAAGTGTAATCTTTTTACTTGTTTTATAAGAAAGAGATTATTCAGAAACATTATGTAATGCTTAATAGATTACTTCGTCATTTTGAGAACAGATTTTTGTATAGTAAAAACACTGCAGTAAACTGCAGACGATAGATATCTAACAGATCTTTTGTAATTTATGATAAAAGAATATACCTCTTTGAGTTAAGAGTCTAACATAGAAGCAGCGGACCTGACACTGGGGATCTTGTCTTTACGCTCTGTGTCTTCCTTTGCACACGAATTATTATTACCACTACTGATAATTTCACTGCACTTACACCAAGATAAGCATTTTCATAATCATTCCTTAAGTTTTCGTGAAAGTTTGCAGCAATTGCTCCTGTCAAAAACAGACAATTTGTGACAGGTCTTTCCACAGACGATTAGAGTTACCATTACAGAATTATCAGAAAAATTGAAATGTACTTTAACTTTTTGTATACCTGAAATTCTCAAAAATGCCAAAAAGTCACCTTAACTAATTCTAAAAATTTCAAACTTAAACGAGAACAGAAATCAACTTTCGGTATGAACTAACTTAATATGACTCTATACCTATGCACTGTGATGTAGTGATGACAGGTACGCTATAACCGATTTTTATTTGATTTCCAGGTAACCATCCACGGATATTTCAATTTATATTGAATGATAACTAAACAATAATTTTACAGTATAAGGAAGAATGTCATTGTTTTAACTTCTGAGATTAAAATTTCTTCAAGTCGGATTTTTGGTTAGGACCAAATAGAATCGATTTCTATTTTTTCTTCATTTGTCAATTGCATTGGTGTGCAGTAAAATGAATCTATTTTCGGAGTGTATGATGAAATTTTTTGAACTTAAAAATATTGCGTTATCCATGATTGCATTAGATTTTTATCAAGCCCAGACATTATTGTCTCGACTGTCGATTCGCTATTTTACTGTGATAGATATTATTTTGTCTGTGATAGATATTACTCAAAGGAAGCGTACGAAAATTGTAACGCTATAGGAACGCACTAACAAGCCTTACAGAGAGATCACAGATATTATTAGTGTCAGGTTTTCAACTGTCAGCTGTGTCATCAAGGCGAAAAAACAAACTGAATCTATCAGTACAAAACGTAAAAGAAAATGCGGTTGGAAGTAAAAAACAACACCAAGAGACAACCTATACTTTATCATAGAGATGTGAAAGATCCCAGGAAAACATTATTCGTTTTATTTCAATTAATTTATACAAGGGTATATGTTTTACCTCCATATATTAAACATGGTTTTGTCAAATAAAGAAAGAAATGATTTCTTTTTCTAGAATATGCTGAAGGAGATGGTGTGCAAAATAGAAATCCCATATGCAACACACTTGATTGATAAAATGTGACCGTGCTCATATTGACGGCAATGTCAAGTAATTAACTCGAGTTCGCTTGAAGCTTGCAAAACGCATCAACCTTTGCATCACAAATACTGTAAATTCTATTGAAGATGTTATTTGTTAATATTCTAATTCGACAAAATGCTGTTGAAATCATAATTTCTTAAAAAATATGCATTTTTCCCTATGTGTCCAGACAACCTATAGGTTAGTTTTCTAAAATATTTTTGATTTCTCGAGAGGTTCACAAAACAAAAATAGTTGTTTGGAATCAATTTATCCTCCTTTTATTCATATTTAATTGGTAAGGATGAAGTTTAGCTCAGCTTATTCTAAAGAATTGCTACATTGCAGAACTTTCTCTCGAGAAAATGTTCTCTCGATCACTACAAGCATCATATATATTTTCATAATATTCACTTTTTAGAGATTTCCGTGTTCTGTTACAATTATCTTACTTATCAATCTTCTACCTTAAGTTACTCCTGTTTTTTTTTTCTATTGGGTGAAGAATAGTAAGAAAAATGCGTTACATTTTGGCTTATTCATCTTATCGTTAGTTTTTGTTTTTCCAGTACGCAACGGACCATGGCTCTCTACAATATTCTTTTTATCTAATATCTAGGATCATGAATCGTGGGAAAGACAGTTTTGAATTCAGAATGTTCCTTCAACGAGACTGATCTACTCAAGAATTTAATCCATAGCCTATAGGTGGTTTAGTTAAAAGATATGGATTCATACCTTTACTAAAGATATTAATACAAAGGTCGACACAACAGACGAGGCCATAATTTGAACTCAGCTTCACTGATTTTCCTCAGCGTACAGATAACGGTTAAGCGACCCTCATATATATTCAAAAACAGTTTTTTCCTGTAGAAATTTTCCCTCGTTTTTGTATAAAATAAATATTATTTAAAGTTATACGACGTTACTCTTCCGATTTCAAGCAAGAAGTTTGTTTATTTTTAAATGTTTGTTTATTTTTTTACTTTTTCATCAAACCTTTTAATTCTTTCATGCGCATTAACGTAAATGCAAATACAGCCACCGAACGGTGTTTGCTTTCCGTTTCTAAAAAATCGTCTTTACTCTAAAATTTTGTTTCTCTTCGTGTTTATACTTTTTTTATTCTTTTTTTCCAAATGAATAAAAACATGTAGACGCATGGGTGTGAGAAACTGATCGGCAATATTTAAATTCAAAGGATAATGACTAATCGATAATCCAGTTTTGACAAAGACAAATTCTTAACAAATCTCCACTGATGCTTGACAAATTTCTCTCATTCAATTAATTTAAAATCAAATATTGAAATATTATACAAAAAAAGACAAAACGCAGACAAGAAAAAATAATTCATATTTTCTTTTCATCTTTCTAGTTTCTTAATTATTCGCATGAGAAGTAAAAAAAATATTTTGCTTAGAATGTCCTGAAAGTTTCTTACTTTTAAAATTGAATTGATTCATTAGAGACATCTTAAACTTGGGTTTCGTTTTGTTCAAACTTTTTTTGTTAAAGGTTATGTTCATATTGACAAGTTTTATTAATCAAATAACAGAATATGTATTTATTTATTTCTAAAACGGAATACCTTAGTAATAAAGATACTAAGTATAGTATATATATCTTCAGATGACAGCGTTTATAATGTCTTGATATATGAAAATTCTGTTCGTCCCGAAACAACACCTGCGTAATAATATATTTGTTATAGTATAAAGAAAAAGATGTTTTTTAAGTTGAGAAAACAGAATAGCCAATTTGAAATTTGCCCATTAAAAACGATTTTTGTGAATACTCTCCTAAATAGTGCTAAGTCATTCCTCTTCAGACCCCAGACGAGTTGATTTTTTTTCAAACTATAAATCACTTAAAACAGATATTTTTGTACACATTTACCCATGGGCTAAACAGTTTTAAAATTTTTATGTGAAATCTCATTTCTTCACTGAACTACTTATACAGGAACGATGTAACGTCATTTAGACAAAATATCTCATCGGGCAAATCAGGAAAAAGTAATGTCTCGGGAGATATTTCGTCAGTCAATTGCAAGCAATCAAAAACCACTTTTGTATCAATCACAATAGGCAATATTCTATAAGTCTAGACACAATAATTTATAATGCAATCCCTAAACAAATCAAATAGTCATTTAACAAGTTTAAACGGGTAGAAGGTGACAATTTCATTATTCTCCTATGATCATCAGATTCACTTTCAATGTCTTTCTAAAAATGGTTCACTCACAAAGCATTTATATCATAGAACTGGAAACATTTATACATATAGCCAATCGATACACACAGCAGATGTATTATAATAGTTATTAACTAAAGCGGAAGCAATATACAGGTTTGGATTGTAGTCACTGTTATTTGAGTCACTTACATCCTTGATAAATGCATAAATATATCTCTAGTACCACGCTGTTCTACTGCCATTAATCTTGTCTGTAGTCTTCTCACTGTCATGACTCAACAGTATATAATAAAAGAGCCAACTTAAGAATTCTACGTTGTATCGGGTACTTTGGTATCCAATTACTACGTAACCTAATAGATAAACCTATGTGTACCAAGAAATACATCTACTGGCTAAGATCCCACCATTAAGATACTAAAATAAATAGAACACTGCAGGAAAGCAAGAAGAAAACACTAACCATCTATTGTAAGAAAACAGAATGTATAGTTATCAGCTAACGTAACGCACTAAAATGTGAACTATGAATGTGAGATATCAAAATAAAGCATATTCTAAATTTTGAAAATATGTGAAATTTTTGAAAGAGGAAAAATGTGACACTTAAATCCGATGGCACCTTTGATCACCGATTGCTGACTTAAAAATCAAACCAATAAAATTTAGTTTGTAACGAAAGAGTGTACCAACATCTGAAGTGATATAGGTACTCCTATAATGCAGTAAATGCTGGCCAGTCCCCTCTCAATTGAAGAGACACGTCGCAGCAAAAATATGTTTCTATGGAAGGATGCTGAAAATATCATGGTCAGAATATGTGAATTGCGAGAAAATTTAAAAGAATATGAAAAGAAAAAGAACGACTATATTTATAATCAAAAAGGGACATTTAACTATTTTAAAACTTATGACGAGAAAAGAGGGTTCAAAGAATGTGACACTCACAGGAAATATTGAAGGCAAGAAATATAAAAGAAATATGCAAGTTACCTACCTAAAGAGATTGGATAGCAGAACATATAAATGGAAGGAGAGTGAAATTTTACTAAGAGCTAAAAATGATATTAACCTGTAGGGAGCCATGATCACCAGTGTGCTGAATGGACACCCATGAGCAACATCGGTTTAAATTTATGGTAGCGAATAATTATATTAAATAGAAGTGTATACAAAAACATTCATAAAATATTGTATATCGTAGGCATGTTTTTTAACTCATGAGTAGATGTCAAATTTCAATCTCTTGGTGGCAAGACAGAAGTGACCTCTCCGGAGTTCAGGTATTGGCGATGATGCATGAATGCTGTTTGCTGTACATACCGCATCCCATTCGTGTCATGTCTCGTCAAGACTCAGGCGATCATGGCCTTCCGCATATCCCTATCCCCAGTAACTCTCAAGTTTGAAAGCTGCCGGAATTCATCAGGGTTAACAGCTTTAGGGTCTCTTTCGGATATTCTGTTTGAATTTACTTATGTAACCTGATCCGTGTTTAGAAATGGCCGCAAAGTAGCGAGACATAACATCAAAGTTTATCTCTCCCTAGATAGACTGCCTACCCAGGTTAGCGAATTCTACCCGGAAATACTGTATGGTTCTCAAAAATATCTTTTTCGCAGAAAATCAATTAAGCAGAAAAAAGGAAAGGTAGATGCGAGTGTTATCAGAAAAAAAGTAAAGCTATCTATTATTTCCGTTTATTGATGTATGCTGCATTTTGTCATAATATTGACAGCAAATTTTATTTTAAGAAACTCAAATTGGGTAAGTCAGTCTTTTTACTGAGATTCTCAAAACCACCAGTAATCTTTATTTTTAACAGTATGTTTATCCATTGACTGTATATATCTGGTAATATTTGAACGAATTACTTTTAAAATATGTCAGTTTATTTTTGAAATCGTAATAGTTACGGAAACAAAATTTCTAAATAATGTATAATGATCTACTCAACATTTAAGCAGAAGCATACTCTGAAATGGTTAACACTTAAGCTTAATATAAAAACAGCTCAAGCTGGTTCATTGGCAGATGAGGTAATTTTTATTCGTTTTTAGCATTAGAATTAAGCTAATACAAGCCTGTAGAGCCAGTCAAGGTAGAGGAATACTGTTAATATGATTATGGAATGCCTAAAAGTGGGAGAACTAAAAAAGACATAATGAGTGACCCTTGAGTTTAGATCAAAATCGGCTCAAGCTAGTTATGAGTTAATCCTTGTCTTTTTTTTACTATATCTAATAATGCAATTAGGCCTGAAGATCCAACCAAGGTAAAGGGCTAAATGAAATGTCTAAAAGTGGTGGCTAAAAAACAGACATAATATGTGACCCTTGGGTTGAAGAGGTTAAAGTTAAGGAAGCATCCTTAGTGAAGTTGAAGAGGTTAAGCTTCGGGAAGCATCGACAGTGGAGTTTACTCCGCGAAGTTTCGTTTCCTTGAAAAAAAGCTGTTTGAATGAAACTTTCCCATTAACATTTTATATATCACAAAGAATGCTAGAAATTTTCTGTCAGACTTTAAGAAAAACTTGAAGTTAATGCTCTGTTGATGAACAGTGAGAATACGAAGTACAGGGGATGTTCGAAATGAGAAAGCTTTATTCAAAAATGTACGGATACATTTAATTGCCGATAAGGATAAAAGAAAACTGGTGAAATTATTAAAAACACTATGAGGAAAGAATTCGTAGTGAATATCAAATCGAGAGTGAACATCGAAGGCAGGACAATCAGTAGGAACCACCGAGAGACTTACTTGATAAGTATTAACAAATGGATGAACAGGTATTTCAGAGACAGCAAAAGAGACGTAAAGTGGCAAGTACTGTTGAATGTGTCACAAGAGAAAAGTGTAGAACGTCATGAGGACTCACATCTTGAAGGAACATGGATTTTTCTTACTTTCTCTCAAACACACACTCTCTCTCTCTCTCTCTCTCTCTATATATATATATATATATATATATATATATAGACAAGAGGAAACTTAGCCTCCCTCCGCGTTTTATCTTTCTTGGGGATTTCTTTACCTTGGTAAAGCTACTCAGTGAACTAAACGTGTCGATTAAGAATTGTTCTTCAAATTTTGTTAAGTTGGTCCCTTTACAGTTAAATTATACCTGAATATAATTGTCACATACACACACACACACACACACACACATCCATACACACACACTCACACACACACATC
>JBBBDQ010000916.1:277500-295282 GCA_037127315.1 Ascarosepion bandense
TTTAATAGTAATCTGTGTATAAAGGAGTACCTAATTTAGCAAAAGATATATTTTTAAAATTCTAGAGCACACATTTATATTTTCGTTGAACTAAATAGTGCACTTTTACTTAGTTATAAAATAGGCGTTATAAAATAAATTCCTTATGAGAACACTCGAGAATTCATCGTTTCGTCCGGTTTTATATAAAGAACTTAATGTGAATTAAGCGCTTGTCAATAACGGTTTCCCGAATTACATCATAGATCTCTGTATTAGCCTTCTTCTTTCTAATGCAAACAATAGCAACACTGAACATACTGATAGAAACAGAAGTACTAACAAGGTAACTATAAATACAATGATTTTTCCTCTAGAAACATTATAAAGAAATATACATCTCTAATCCACAAAATCAATAAAACTAAATGAATTATCTATTATAAAATATGTCAAACTTCAAACCTTAATATTAATATCAATAACTCATCTACAAGATCCGAATTATTGAGAACCAATATTATCAACGAATCAACGTGTACCTTAGGAAAAGTTTTCCTGACCATATTCATATATAGTTATACTGGATACAGTACAACATGCCTAAAAAGAAGACTCGCGTTTTATTTCTCTGATCATGGCTCAATTAGGTTTTATTTAATAACAAGTAGGCCTATCAATCTCACTCCGCAGCATATGCCTTGATAATACAAATATAATAGCTTCATCCACCTGTAAAAAAAAAGGCTTAAAATAATAGTATCATTATTTGTATAAAAAAAACAGCCAACACTTAATAGCACCAACATTGAACACGGTCCCAATGCGATAACTGTGTTTGGAAAATAGAATATATTTGTAGATACATACGTAAAAATATCTATACATTCAGTTAAAAGTAAAAATGAAATCATTCTCAATAACCATTAAAAATATAGCCAAAACACTCGGATACACAGAACATTCGAACAATTTCTACCTAATTTATGTCCAGAAATTTATGTCCAGAAAAAAAGAAAATTATAATAACACTAGAAAAATTAAATAAAATTTCTATCCACAGTACAGTGTATGAAGAGAGATTGTTGAGTAAATACAAAATTATTAAAAAGTAGAATTAGAGACTGAAGAATGCATAAAAGTTCCCCTGGAAATAACTCAAAATTTGTACGAGTCGACCCCACGACAAAGTCATAATTTTCATTCTTTCATTTAACAGTTCGTTTTTGTTTTGGAATAACATAGTTTCTAATTTTCCTTCTTGGCACAGTCTACATATTTTGCTACCGTTGTATGGCTTGGCTCTTTTTAAAATGCTCTACCTTATGTCTGGGTCGTTTCTATATTTTGATTTTAATTCCAACACGTGGTTAGCTAACTTTGTACAGTTTTTTTAATTTTTCTATTTTGAATGTAGACCTGTGATTAAACCACCTGGTCTTAAATGTGTCTTTGGTTAAGCCCAAATATATTTTATTTTGGCCATATAGGTCATATACCTTTGCCTTGTAAATGATTTCTTTTGTGTTGCAAAGTCCTTGAAGTGGACATTTATTTTTGCCCCTGCAGTTGCATTCTTTGTTAGTGGTTTTGTTTTGTACGATGCTATTTAAGTTTCTGGTGTTTTGTTTTTTATGAAACTATCTAAATTACTAGTGAAACTATAGCTTGGTTTGATTGTGTTTCTGTTTAAAAATTTGTTTAGTTCTGATTCCTTTGGAAAGTGTCTATCTTTTAGTTTAAAAAAATATTTGTCCGATATTGGTCTTTAACTCTAGATTGAATGGTGGTTTGAACCAGATAATGTTTCGTTTTCCATCGTTGTTTTTATTTTGTCTGCTTGGTTGAGAATTATATTGTAAAATGTTTTTATGGTCCGCTTTTCTTAGTGCATCCTCATAGATATTTTCTTTTCATTAAAAATTGATTTGTTTGACGAATTTTTAGATATTCTATGTCCTATTACTTTGTAAATGTGTTCAATTATACTTTTCGGATGACTGGATTTTGTATTTATGTATGATAACTTAGTATTTGTTTTCATGTATGGCGAGACATTTCCAGTTTGTAAATTAAGTTCTACATTTAAATAATGTACCACTTATTATTTGTATCTACTATTACATCAAAATCTAGTTCTTTGCATAATTTGAAAAGCATTCTCCTTATTTTTGCTTTTGTTGTCTTGTGCTATTATTAATCCGTCATCTCTGTATAATCCATGGTTGTCAATATGGATTATTTTGTTGATTTTGTTTAAAATGTATATTCCCATCAATTCCTATGAAATTTCTGCTCCATCATACAGTTCTTGTGGTATATCGAATACTCCGTTGTTGGATTTCTTGAACCATGCTTTACCCCTGTGAAAAGGTATATATTTGCGGTAATGTGATATTATGTCAGTATACTCAGATCGTATATTTATGTAAATTTTAGCAAAATTAAATGCTTCCAGTAAACCTTTTTCATAAATTGATAGGTAATGGTTTTTTTATGTCATATTTGATGAACGTGTATTTACTTTGCGTTTAATTTTTGGAACCAGGAAATACAATCACTTCCACTGGTTTGTTTGAGTGGCTGTTCTTAGCAAGTCACAAATATTTTTTTAATATCTGATGGCTTAATTTGCCCACTTCTGTCTTTGTTGGATTAATGAGTCTGTATGATGGATTGTTAGTAAAGTCATCCTTGTGATCTTTCACTGTAAGGAAAGTTTGTTTGCCATTTGAGATTTGTATTTTATTGCTTAAATTTAATTTGTCTGTGATGATTTTAGCTTTCTTATTGATGTTTACAATGTATGAATCTGGGACTTTTTTAGTTAATTCCTTTTTCATTTTTTTTTTGTATTCTTTCGAGTTTATTTGGTATATGTTGCTGGATTTGTCTCCTTTAATAAGGATGTTTTGTGTTTTCTTTATTTTTTTACTTCGGCATTTAGTAATTTCTGGAATTTGTTTATGATTTTTTTAAATTTTATATTTTCTTATATAGAAATCATATCTTTTTCAAAAGAAAATTAATTCTCTAATCAATCGTCGTTTTAAAATTGAAATTACTCACATTTCTTTCTTTTCTTGTTCCGTTATGTCTATTTAAAAGGAATAATGCTTTCCATCTCATCCTTGTTAGAAATTGTTCCATTTTTTGTAGTAGTTGAAGCATGTATTCTTTCCAGTTAGGTATCGGTATGTTTTTTAGAGAGTGTAATATTTTTAATTCCTGTATTGTTGTTTTTTGCTTTAAGTACAGTAAGTGTATCTTTTCGTTAAGATGTACTGTTTGTTTGTTTGTTTGTTTGTTTTTTGTTTTCCGTTTGGTGAGATCTGTGACGTTATTGTTGAAATACAGTATTGTTAAAAATTAACTGTTTCTTTTTTTTATTGTTAGTTTGGTAAAATTTGTTTTGTTTAGAAACTTTTCAATTGTTTGTAATAGTTGAAGCATGTATTTTTTCCGGTTAGGTATCGGTATATTTTTATATAGTGCATTATTAGCAATTCCTGCACTGTTTTGTTTTGTTTTGTTTTTTGTTTTTTTTTTTGCTGTGCGTTCAGTAGGGGTATATTTTTGTTGAAAGGCACTGTTTGTTTTGTTTATGTTTTTTTTCATTTTCGTGCGTTTGGTAAATCTGTGTCATTTATTGTTGTAATACAGTAGTGTTAAAAGTGCTCATTTGTAAGAAAGGAGCATATTGATTGTTTAATACTTAGTTTTTAGTCATAATAGTGCACATTTATATTTAAAAGTGCTCAATACAATTATATTGTAGAACTTTTGAATATTTTAAATTTTTTAGTCATAATAATGCACATTTATATTTAAAAGTGTTCAATACAATTATATTGTAGAACTTTTGAATATTTAAAATTTTTAAATAAGTTATTTTGCTACCTAGGTTTTTACCATGAACGGTGTCTTCAGGCGATTTTTAATAACTGATTTTACCGCTTACCGTTTTTCTTTTTAAGAACGCTCTTGTGACGGTGTTTTATTTCAACGCTTACGTGGCAGGGAATTTTCGAACGTGAAATTTTTAAATTAAAACGAATTATGGCGTTTTTATTCATGGTTGTATGAACCTAAGTAATTTTTAGTGTGTATTAATTTAATCATAATTTCTATTCTTTCGTGTTACAGTTCGTTTTTGTTTTGGAATAACATAATTTCTAATTTTTCTTCTTGGCACAGTCTACATATTTTGCTACCGTTGTAAGGCTTGGCTGTTTTTACAATGCTCCACCTTATGTCTGGGTCTTTTCCATGCTTTGATTTTAATTCCTACACGGGTCTAGCCAACTTTGTACAGTTTTTTTAATTTTTCTATTTTGAATGTAGACCTGTGATTAAACAATGATTTCTCAATTTATGTGTTCTTTCACTTTTTTGTAATATTATATATATGTAAGTTTTTGGTACAAAAAAATGCTAATACATACTAAGGAGGAGAAACCTGGTAGGTTACCATTACTTTCTATCATAGACTGGTTGCCAACCAAAGCTATATAACCCAATCTTTTCTATTATTTAAAATATAGCTAGAGGAGGAAGTGGTGGATTCATACCTTTCTCAAGGATATTTGCGTGTATGTGAGTGCAACGGATTCAACCGGAATTCGAACTCGGCTCTCCCAGATACTTGGATAATAATATTTCTTCACTGACATGGCGCTCTCCCATATCTATCATAGTTGTCTCAGCAGTCACCGCCACTGAAAAATTTGACATGAACTTTTGTATTTCACACCCAATGCCACCACTACTTGGCTTCTCGTCGGCTTCAAATAGTATCAACAGATAACAGATCCAATTTTCTTAGTGTTAGAGCAATCCATCAATAACTCTTTCTCTTTCTTTTTTTTTTTTTAATAGGGAACTCGTGACAAAGATTTCATGGAGAAGAAAAATTAATGAGTCTCGTTTCCAAATCGCTGGTATCCGGATTTAATTGAAATTTTATCTGTTGTTTGCAGAATCATCAAATTTAGATTTTCTCACAGCCGAAAGACATTTCCTTTTTAAAAGAAGTCATGCGTGAGCATCTTCTAATTAAAACGGGGAATTAAATTGTCTTTTTTTTATTATTAAAAATGACCGCTGTGTTGTTAAGAAGCCGTCTTTTATCAAGACACTGAAGCAACTTCGTCGCCGGAAGGTTTTAATGTTGGCAAAGGAAGCATGATTTTAATCTAATGCCTAAAAGTTTGAATTTATCTCCCCACCGGACACAAGGGCATTAGGTTTGACACAAGATTACGACAAACGTAGAATGCAGCACACAGACACGCACGTAGAATTCAATTCCATCGGCTTTTTCCCTGAGGGTCGCCTCACAAATCAAAGATTTATCCAGAGCATCTTCCTTTAATTGTGATTGATGAGATGTTGTCTGGAATCCACCCCACCCCGGCGTGAAGCTGAGTATATTTTATTTCTTATTATCCCAGTCGAAGTTTGGTCAGGGTTCTCCCAGTAGGATCAAGGAGGGTTGTGCTAAAGAAATTAGTTTCCAAGTTAGGTGCAAGCTGCTAGGTAACTTTGGTCTAGCGGGGTCTATGTAAACTGTTGTTGAGGTATGAGGTAGAATAACGGCTATTGGTACTTAAAGCGAAAAACGATAAATCGTGTTAAATGTTTCAGCTGAGATAATTTACGTTCACGTCGAAGTAAATATCAACAAAAAGCACACATAATGAACGTCAGAAAGAAACAGTTACATTTTTAAGAAACATAACGCCTTTGAGAATTTGACACTAACAAGACATATTGATGGCAGAAAGGACAAAGTCACACAGCGCATAACCCACCTAACGAACTTGTGTAAAGGGTTTTTAGAACAGGGATTAGAGAAGATAGCGAAAAGATAAACTTTACTAAGAACAAGAAAGGAAAGAAAATTGTGGAAGGCTATGATCGCCCACGACATGAAAATAGAAGAAGACGACGAACCAATAATTTATAAAGGCATGAATAGATGTACGATTTTTTTAATCGTTTCGCCCCGAGTAAGGCATTCCACTGCCACTATTGCGCAGGGGGTTACATAGGGGGGAAAGTGGGGAAAAAGGATGGTTAGATATAGGAAATGTCAGAAGGAGGGTGATAGAATACCGAGTGTAAGAATACCGGGTGTAAGAATACCGAGAATGAGGGTTGGGTAGATGATGAGAATGTTGGGAGAATAGATGCCAGTTAGTGTGATAGGAGGTGTCTATTGACCTTACATTTAAACTCCTGGAGATTGTAGCTGTCAAGAAAGCAGACATGTGGAAGGGAATTCCATAGGCGGGAAGCGCGAGAAAAGAAGCTGTTGGAGTAGAAATTACAGTTACATTTTATGTTTCACTGTAAAAGGGTGGGACCTAGTTGCTAATCTAGTATCTCGGTAAATTCGTACCTAGGCGGTACCAATGATCTAAGTTGAATCGGAGCAGAAGCCGTGAAAGCCACGTTACGCCGGTGAGAGAGTGGTTGCAGCTGTTCTGCCAAGTCAGTATCGATCACGTTACAGATTCTCCGTTGTATTTTGTCAAGAAGCCCGAGGAGAGTAGCAGAGGCACCCGACCAGATGTGGCAGCAGTATTCAATACACGGACGGATATACCGGGCTCTCGACAAGAATGGCGAAGCCCGAACCGTTGCCTTGGATATCTCCAAAGCGTTCGACAGAGTCTGGCATGCTGACCTTTTATGCAAACTGCAGAGCTACGGTATAACTGGACATTTGTTTGACCTAATCCAGTCATTCCTCTCTAACCGCACATTGAAGGTAGTATTAAACGGAAAGCCCCCTAAAATTACCATACGAACGCGGGCGTCCCTCAAGGCTCTATCATAGGTCCCACGCTCTTTCTGATCTACACTAATGATCTCCCCGATGCCATTAGATCCCAAGTACGCCGATGACACAACAATTTACTCTCGTATTTCGTGTCACTTTTTTAGTTATCTTGATGAAAATATATTTTCTACGGCATGTCATGATTTTTTATAGAGAAGAGAGTTGGAAAATTACCCTCTTGGAAAACCTCATTACTTTTCAAATCAGGAATTAAATAGCTATTACCTTCATAGTCAACCTTAACTACTGATGTTTTTAAATAAATAGTATTAATTTTTATCAAGTTTACGGTTAAAGTACACCGATTCTCTATTTATAACTGAAATTAAGCAGTGTTAAGCCAGGTCAATAGATGGATAACCACTTGGCAAAACCGGGCAGCGTATGCGAAATTCTGGTGACCTCTAAACTGCCAATTTAATCCCGGGAAAAAAATTATTTGCTATGGAAACTAAAAGCAGAAACGCAGTGTGTTGTTGAGAGCAGTGACGCCATACTTTAGGCAAGTAAAAGAGGAAGGAGATGTTTAACAAAAGTGCAAATAGGAAAATATCTGTTGTGACTGACGAATTTTTTTTTAATTTTTTTTTTTACAGAATAAAAATATTTTTCAGCGTTTTTCTTCTTTTTTCTTTCTAGATCTCCTTCTTAAGATTGTAAAGAGTTTTACAAGATGACATCGTGAAAAATCAGGAATAAAAAATACTGACAGACGGAATACAGGTAATTAATTTTATTTTTTTCATGTGTTTAGACGAAACTAATCGTCATCTGATTTAAAATTTAAAAAGAATTGAACTACGTCAAGGCAAATTTTAATCTGTTTATTGAATCCCAGTATTCAATGACGCCACAGTCTTGGATAATTAGCTAAGCTCGTCTAGTTGATTATTATTATTGAATACTCAGTGAGCAAGTTGAAAATCTGGAGTGAAACAAGAAAAAAACTTCTTTCTTAAGAGCAGAAAAAGTTGAAATTTCTTGAAAACAAAAGTAGTTACGAAGGTGTGGAAGGTTTAACACTGGCACAAAAGCAAGACGAGCAAAGAGAAAGAAGGGCCTGTGATCTTATAGATCCTAACCTGGTATCTCAATTTCAGTTTCGCAATGCCTTGACGTGGCTTCAATCTGTCTTTTCTATAAATATTCTAATGAGCTCTCCTCCTTGATACGTCGACCCCATTTATTTAACTATTAACAGATTAGCAGTTATTCTTCATCCTTTTATTGTTAAAATAGCTTGATATACCGGTAAGTTCTATTCTAATAATTTATTTTCTCGCACGTTCCACATCTAGAACTTTTTAATATTTCTTGTTAACCTCCTCCCTAAAATATTCAAAGATTTAGATGCATTGTCAATTACAATCGTCTGTCTTTTTGGACCTGTTTTTTTCTTGTTATTTCTCCTTAATATATTCTTCTCATTCTCTTTTACTCTAAGTAACCTCTAATGGCATAACGCAAAATTGTTATCAAACTAGACAATCCCAACAGAGCACACTATATAATCCAAATACTTTATTATACTAGATTGTTTAATAGAAATGTAGCTTCGACTTCAAAAGGACAAAACTGTAAACATGAAATTTGCTAACGAGAAAAAGATAACAAAGAACAGACGGAGTAAGCAAGTGACTCAAATTTTAATCAGTTCACACCAAGTAAATGCAGTTTTTAAACACGATTATAACTTTAAAGATAATCTCCTATGCATCCTGATTTTATAAAGATTCCTGTTAAATTATTTCGGGAAACATTACAAGAACGTTTTCAAATAGCAAATAAGCAATGTTCATGGTTCTGAGAAGATAAAATAATTGTTAGTTATATGTGTTTATTTCACAATTTTAATAGTATATAAACAAATGTTGATACTGTTTAAAATAGTATTAATTTCTTCTGAAGCATACGTGTGGTAATAACATTATCTAATCTCATCTCCCCACTCGCTTGTAACCATCTATCACAATAAAAGAAAGGCTGAATTGGTCGAATAAAACTTCATAAGCGTCTACTTAGAGTTATCACTATATTACAATATGTCTATTCATAAGTACATTCGTTAGTACAATATGTCTACATTTAAATACATAAGGTAGTCCGTAGTGTAATGATAAAAAACTGTTTACTTTACACAACAAATATTTTCAAACATTATCAATGTTTTCAGATCATAGTTTATCCACTAAAAATGAACTATAATATACGATATGTTATTGGAAATCAAAACTTATATCATAATTGCAACGATTTGTTCATGCAACCTCCGAGATAACCAATATTACAATAATAATCAAAATATCAATATTACAAAAATAACCTAAAAATAGTCATCGATTTACAAAAAATATTCTTAATAACATTATGAGAACATGATGATTTGAAAAAAGAAAACGATTTTTTGCTGCTATTTCATCAGATTTTATCGACGCTGATCAGGCTCGATGACGTATTTTTATAAATAAATATTTCATTTTTGTTACAAATTAAAAAAGTAATGTTAAAAAGTCATTTTTTATTGTTCTGTTATTATTTGTAATTGTTAAGAAATGCACTGATATGAGTGGAAGAATTGTGTTAGCCCAAAAGATTCTTTCGCTTATTATATAGAACATTTACTTAATAAACTGAACGAACTATTGTTTACATTCAAAATAATGGCGCTATTTTTCTTGTTATTATCACATCATCTCAGCAATTCTTCATACCGACCTTTGTCATGTGTCCCTTTAACTTTCACAGTATCTCTAACTGAACTCTTTGTTTAATCTACAGGTGTAAAATGTTCTAAAAATATATTGTGTTATTCCTAGATGCCAGTACTATTCTGAATTTCTCATCAGAATTCATCTTGCATATCTATAAAGTTGACATTCCTCCGTTCATTGAATACTGTTCGCATATCTGGCCGGGTGCTCCTGCTATTTCGGGGTTCTCGACAAAATCCAAAGGTGGATCTGCAACATCCTGAATTGGATCGTAAATTGACAGCCCGTCTTCAGTTACTTTCCCACCGATGTGATGTGGCTTCCCTCTGTCTCTTCCACAAATATTTTCATGGGTTCTGCTCTGGCCAGCTTCTTTCGCTGGTTTCCTTATGACATGAATTTACTCGTGCTATTAGATTGGCATCTTTTTACTGTTAACATAATGAAATGTAATCGCCACTTCTAATCTTTTATTTTTCATTCACTTTTCGCCTGCGGATCACCTTGATTCCCTGATAGCTATAATCTCGAAATACTTAAATGCAGCATCAATTGCCATCTTATATCTCCTTGATTTTCATCTTTCTCTCACTCTTTCTTAGTCATTCCCTTTACCTTTTTTTTTTTTTGTTTTTTTTGTGTTTTGTTTTTTTTTCTTTTTCTTACTGTAACCCACTGCACATCAGTGGCGTTTCTGACTTGTTTGGTGTGAAGCGATTATAAAAAAATATATAAAACACGTGAAAATTACCTGGGGGATAAAGGCGTAATAGTGAAGAGAATGAAAATGACTTGACCTTTAATTACAGCCCAACAAGGACAGTCCAAAATATTAATGGAAAGTAACTGATTTTCATGCAAGATATGTGCGTGTTAGAATGTGCGGGTGGTGTAATGGATTGAAAAATCTTGGAGCCTATTTCGTTACATTCACTTACGCGCAGTTACCACTGAGACAAATTAGAATCCACTTCTTCGCCCCCTGCTGTGGAGTAAATAGAACAAACTGAGTTCTATGCGGTTTGTTGGAAATCTTCCCGTAAGCTTAGACACTTGTTAGGATGCATCAACTCATGAAAAATGTTTTTCTCGTTTAGAGGTGTAAAAATTTGAAACAAAAGAAGTTTTATTAAAGTAATTTTTGTTTATTTATTAAATTTAACTTTAATTCATATATATACATATATATATATATATATATATATATATATATATACATATATATATATATATATATATATATATTAATTTATATTTAATATATATATATATATATGCTTTCTAAACATGTTTATCACCTTTAATCCGGACATAACACGTTACATTGCATTTGAATACATGGTTTTGCTGTCATTTCGCGCTATCACGCGGTGTGACGTCATAGAACCGCATTGCAAATTTGAGAAATGCGTTTGTTATTTTTGGTAACTATTGTCTTTGCCTAGCGGAGTTTTATGTCAACACAAAATAAAACCGTCGGTGATGGTGTATGTTATTGTATTACCGTCTAAATAGCCTCTCTTAGAATGGCTCATGTGGATCGAAAGCTTAGAAGCAAATTAATAAAAAATTATCCAAATGTTGGAGAATTTTTGGCTTTATTTTCAACTGAAATTAAAGCTAAAATACGATGTTTAGGACGGATCATGATTAAACATAATAGATATTCATTGTCTCTTATATTTAACGGTATATGTTTAGAAAATTATTTGCTGCCTCGATACAGCAAATATATATATGTATTTATGCATATATATATTACATAACGCATGAAACTCCGTGTCGTGGCATAGACGTAAAATAATATGTATATTATATACATATATATTATACAGTTCTGTTCATACATTGAGCACTGTTTTATTGACACCTGAATAATAATATTATACATATGTACAATCCCCTCATACGTATATTTATTAATTTACGTTACTATGTGTGTATGTATGCGTGTGTGTGTGTGTGTGTGTGTGTGCGTGTGTGTGTATAATATAAAGATGGAAGAATTTGATGGTGAATCTAATTAAAATACATGAGATACAATTTAAAGAGATAAGTTGTTTAATATAAGTCTAGAATTCAATTAAATTTTCTCTCGACCCCGACCTCCACGAGCTTAAAAATTGTCAATGTATAATTTTTTACTGACTAAAAATTATTAATGTTTAGTTTTCTTTTATTTTTCATGTATAATTTAAAATGACGTTCAAGGCCAGAGGTGACGATATTTTCTTTCTCTTCTCTTTTTTTCGTTAAATTTAAATTGACATCGCGATACTCAAACTGAAATGTCACTCCGTTCTGGATGGAGTTCTTCCTGTGTCAGTTTTCTGTTCAGCATTTTTGCAATGAGTTTTCAATTACAAATCATTCTGTATCATAATTGAACATTAATGGCTACTAGTTTTTCTTCTTTTTTTTCATTTGTTTTATTTTATTTCATTTTATAATTTCCTGGCAAAGCCTAGGCCTAATATTCTAAACATTCCTGTTAATAATCTCTTAAACTTGTCACTTTTTACACCTTATCACAAGAGTAATGATGACATTTTGCGCATGCGTGAGCATAACGCAGTGAATATTAAATTTCAAAACGTCTTTAAAAACTAAATGAGATTTTTTTTAAATATAAGAATAAATAAATAGTATCATTTTAAATATTCAATTTTGAATCAATGATGTTTCCCCTGCAACATTATCCAAGTTTATTTTTATATCAATCAGATTAAGCGCCATTTGATAAAAAAAAAATAAATAACGGGCGACAATATGTTTACCTGATCAAACTTGGAAATGAAGATTGTGGTAAAGTCTCTATTGCTTTTGTTACTGCTGCTGCTGCTGCTGCTGGTGGTGTTGATGATGACGATGATGAAATGATATAATGTGTGTTTATCTTCTTTTTCTAATCGTTTATGTTATTCCTTTCTCAGTCTAATGACACTGATAATTAGCAAGACATCCAGAAAGTAAGATAGGGAAGAAAACAAAATAAAAATTAAATAGATTAGGATTAAACACTTACGACTCTTTGGAATTGTTAGTTTTGGTAATAGATTTCCGAAAGTATGTTTTCACGATCGCTTAATCTCTTGTGAGGTATAGAGTCAACTGTTAATTATCCTGCATATTCTCTTAAGTTATTTGCACCATTTACGATCTTATAACAACTCTATTCAGTAATCCTCGATCTCATTCTTATGATTTTTTACTAAAATGCAACCCTTTAAAAAAACATGGAAAAACAATATGGAAAACTGAAACTATAATAATATGAATACCGTATGCAATAAGAGAGATAAAATACCAAACGCTCCGAAAGGAATTCAATGCCTTTAAGTAACCTGTATTCTAGAGAAGTTGATCTGTAGTGATCTCAATATGTACTGGGCTGTCTCAAGAAAATACCGAAGCAGAATTTGCATTCTATGTCGCAGTAAAGGTGACAGGTGCATCAGTGGATTGATCTGAAAGAGTAACTCAATAGCCAACAGGTGAATATACCCACTTCAAAGGATGTTATTATCTGCCTGCAAAATATAAGAAAGTTGTCGACCCACTTACGTTTGGGTCATGTACACATTAGACAAACAGGTGACTGGAAGTAATAAAAGTGACCCACTTTCTCATATCCTCGCGAAAAAGAGATTGACGTTTACAGAAAACACGCAAAGTCACACACTCTCACGCTGATATTAATTATGGTCACACAGAGGTGATAAAGCAATAATTTTACTAATAATACTTTTATTCTGGATTTTTGCAAAGATAGAATTTTATAAACATATATTGATACAATGACACATTATCGGAAACTCAGGATCGAACTTATTACTCACTGCTAAAAGATCAGCTCGCGAACCATTATTCCATCACAATGTGCACTTTACTCATTAAGCATGACTTGGTTTTACACAAGGACGGCGCACCTAGCTAGGATCGAATTCTCTAAGTATATGTGAAGCAAGCTTGCTAATCATTATTCTATAAGATAGCACTTTAATTATTCATAATTAGTTTAGGCGCAAGGTTACAAATATGAAAAACCCGTGATGATTATACACACTACACAAAAATAATGGTTCACTAACTTTGTCGTTATTGTCCTACGATGAGGCGACCTGTACTAATGATATATAACAGAAACAGCATCAAAATATCAATCATATAATAAAAAAATATGCTGAAATTTTGAGATTTACACAGAAATCTGAAGGAGCTTGAGAAGAAGCAAAAGATGTCTTCCAGCAAATAAGTAATGTCTTAAGACATAGGAAAATGCCGCTAGAAAAAATAATATGACGCTAAATGCTGGAAAATTTCTTCGAAGATGAAGAAGTGTATTTAAGCGACAGATATGTGGTTCTTCTAACCAATGATAAGAATACAATAAAGAGAAAGTCTCATGTAAATCTGAACTGCAAGGGAATTTGTATTTACAATCAAAAAGAGGTCATTGAAATTAATCGTAAATATAATTAGAAATAAACGCCTGGATAATTTAACACTCACAAGAGATATTGAATGTAAAAGAAAGTGTGGGTAAATATCATGTAACCAACTTAATAATAGATGGCAAAAATAGGGATAACTAGAAGGAGTTAAGGTATTAAATATACGTAGAGCAACAAACGACATGAAAGACTGTGCGCACCAACATAAAGAAGATATGTGGAATAAAAAAGAAGAAAGAAGGAGGATGTTTCTAGGGCATCATTTAGTCTTTTGTGAAACAAAAGACTAAATGATGCCCTAGAAACATTTTAATCTGTTTCTTCTTCTTCTTCTTCTTCTTCTTCTTTGTGTCGTGTCACTTGATGTTGTTCGCAAACTGGTTCTATGGTGTGTGTGTGTGTGTGTGTGTGTGTGTGTGTGTTTTGTTATGTCTTTCAATTTTGGTTCTTCCAGCCACTTACACGTTAATTTTCATTTGATAGCTTCCTCCATGCTTCCCGCAGATATTATAAGCCCTCATTTCTTAATTGTCGTGCTCTAGAACTTTGAAATTTTTTTCTCAGTGTAAGCGTATTATACCCATTTTTCTTTAAACATTGTTATTACTCACATTTTACAATTCTGAATTCGAACGAGATCTCCAACAAAACATTGAACATGACCTCAAACGAGATCTTCATTTCGTCTTCACAAACGGAGAACTGGAGATTATCAAATGGCCGATGTTTCCGCTCCAACTGATCAGAGTGCAAAATAGAATAAAGGGAAAATCTTCACAGTCGACTTTGCTAAAGAAATGAGAAACTATTCGAACATTAAAGTGATATATGTTTCGAAAGCATTAACAGAGAAGACACCACAGGTGTGGAAGATTTTCGAGTTATTTCTTGTTTAAAAATCAACCCAACTTCGAGAATTGTTTCCGCCAGTCGTACAAATGACGTTACTAATAATTAACGATAGCCAACTTGGACAAGAAGGCGATCACCTTAGGTCCAAATGTGAATTAGGTGAGTCACCGTGTAACACCAATATATTGACTTCATTACATCGACGCTCACAGACCGCTTCTCTGTCTCTTTCTTCTTCCTATATCTTTTTTTATGATTTGTAATTTTTGTCTCAAAACGTCTACACAAATTACTCTCATTTGTTTGGCGACTGACTGCAAAAACACTGCATCAATTTTTCCTTTTCGTTCTCTTTAGTTTTGCATTGTTTTTGCTGTTGTTATTACTATTATTCTTATTATTATTATTATTATTTCGATCGTTTTTCCGACATTTCCAATTATCTCTGATTGTTGAGAAGACGGTAAATTTCAGTAATTACATATTGTTGGTTTCGACGTCGTTTCCAATCAACCACTAGAATCGGGCTTTATATACATCTGACAGAAGAGGAATAGACGCAGAAAGCTTGCGCATTTTCACTTACATATTCGTTGCAAATATTATAATATATATTATAGGTGTCAATGTTTACTTGAAATTCCATCACCAGACAATAATCGTTGTGCGCTAAAATTCATACATGAATTCATAAATACTTGTCAAACGGGGAGGGGCAACTGAACACCACCGACTCATCACCGGGAAGACTCAGTAAGAAAAAAACTTTTTATAACCAAATAAATGTAATTTATTAAGAATTAAACCTTAATTAGTGGGTCTTTTTCTTCAAAAAAGGCATTTAAAAAAGTATTATGTAAAATATAAAATAGTTTGTTTTTTGTTTTAACTATTTTTAATAGAGTAAATCTTAAATAAATTTTATTTTTTAATAAATTGAATTGACATTTAAAGAATAAGAACAGGTTTTTAAGTTGTTCTACACGCCACCTCTCATTGGAGTAATTGCATATGTGGTCTTGCACAAAACTTGTTTAATAAAAACAAAAAGAAATCAAAGTTTTTCTTTAGCGTTCAGACAAAGGAACCGGCTAGATCTAACACGCAAAATATTATATAGATATTTCGTGGAAATATACAATAAGTACAGCGGCATTTCTTCTTTTCTTTTTTTTTCATATTACTATAGATTAGGCACTCTATATCATCAATATCAATTTGATATTTAATTTTATAAAAATTAGAAGAATGAATACACGGTCAATAGATATCATATGGTAGCCAAAGAAAAATGTGCTCATACAAAATTATTTCTTAAAATTTAAAACGAAATATAAAGAAAGGTGAATTCTTCGTCAATAGTGATTTTTTATGCATCGATTAAGATGAATTAGATTGATTTCTTCTTACGAAATGTCAAAATTTATTTGTCTAGTAACTGTTGAATTTTATACCGAGCTTTCAATGAAAATCATTCTCGTTACAGAGTAGTAATGGTCAGCCAGATTAGATTTGGATCCGAATATATTTTAGAATAAAAATTATGGGTCGAATTTTATACTGATGTCGCTGTTTTTTCCCCAAATCACATAACTTAGCAAGATAATCAGTTTTACAGATCAGTAGGGTAATTATATTTATTTGATTCCCAATTAATGCAGCCTTTTTCCAGACTCGGACTTGATTAGTAAATAACCAAGTTAGTATTTCAAATGTTGCAAGGTTGAGTTACAAGTAGTAACTAACAGGTGTAAATTTGAAAGCCAAAGATTACAAAATGTTTAATTAATTTTTTGTAATTTTTAGCTACTGTTGATCCAATAGATGCGTTCACATTTGCACAATATCCATGAAAATTTGCATAGCTCAATCCCGAGTTAAAGAGCGACTAAAGCAAAATAACCGACCTTGGTTTAATTTTCAAATAGTCTCGGAGATAAAAAAAAAAACTTAAGATTAAAACACTGTATGACCGTAGATACTATCATGCTACTGAAACCACAGTAGCAACACTTGTTTTGATGAACCTATGGTTCTATACGCTAATGTGGAATCTACAACGTTAAACATAACATGGCATCTACAAAATTCCAATGTATTCTACGCCAGTGTTATGCACTTACATAATACACATTACTTGTTTAGTGAACTCATTAAGTACTGATAATATAAGTAACAGAAAAATTAGGAGTTTTATTTTCTAATCATTTGAAGGCAAGAAATCATCTAAGATACAAAGGGTTACTAGGGGGAGAGATCAATAAAAAACAGAAATTAAGAATACATAATACGATTGATAATGTGTTTAATACGTTGACTGAAAAACAATAAAAATAAAAATATTTTTAAATAATAAAAATATATAGTTTATTTTTTACCTTTTCATGCGATTAAAGTTACTTTTATATCTAAATGACATGATATGACGTGGCTTCCCCTGTCTTTTCTAAAAGTATTTTCATGTCAACTGCTCTGATGAGATTTTTCCCTGGTGCCTCGACTGCATGAACTTAAGCACGCAACAAGGTCGTCATTTAGGTCCCACACATTTACCGTTGAAATAGATAAATGTAACCGCCACTTCAGCTCTAACAGTTTCTTTTCCCACACCTCCTTCCATCTATTTGCTTTGTGATAGTTACAATCTTAAAATATTTATTTTCAAAGTCAATTACTTTCTTCTATTTTCATCAATCTCGTTCATCTTTTAAATTTTCTACAATATCTTCTGTACCAATCTTTTCCCTCGCTGTAACCCCCTTCGCACTAATGGTGGTCTCGCCTTGCTTGGAGTAAAACTATTTAAAAATGTCTCCAACAGTGTGGTTGTTAATTTGATTATCGACAAAATTCTACCTCTGTATATTATCCAAAAATGAGAGGAAATAACTTAAAAGAGAACACGCGTTTCAATATATATATATATATATATATATATA